>OU426978.1:98349982-98387482 GCA_911387785.2 Aelia acuminata
TGTGACAAAAAACATCAATATATATATATATATATATAACTTATATTCGAGCGCTTGAAATAACTAAAAAAAAAGAATAAATAAGAGGGTGAAATAAACAACACGGGTTCAGAACATATACTGACTTTATTTATTATTCGTTCCTCCTTATATACTATCTGGGGTTGTTTACATCTCTTAGGTGGTATTAAGCCTAATACTGCCGTACTCCAGACCTTAACTCCCCCCCGCCAGTTTACGGAGGATCCTCGTAAACTTAAAAAGTATTCTGAATGGAATTAGAAGTTAAGATCGTAGCCGGCAGCCTTAGGTCCTTCTACCTCACACATATCTTACAAACTAAAGTACAAAAGAAAAGAAACGAGAGAAAAAAAAACAAAATATTTCCTGACATTTACTACATCTGTCTCCTGCATAAAAGAAACAAAGCAAAGAAAAAGAAAAAAAAAACAAAACACACACACTAAAAAAAAACAAATCACTCTTCAGTATGCTATGAAATACATCCAAAAATAGATAAAAATAAATAAAAAAGACTTCCTAGACTGAACACAAAAACTAAATAGATTCGCAAGCAAACATGTGTTCACCGTTGGTTCACTGAAACTGGGAGTTTCAATTGTTCAATGTGGACTGTTCTCCTCTTCTTGGGATCTCTCATGCTTTCAATAGTGACTATATTATGTTCCCTAATGACAATCACCCTGAAAGGGCCCTCATACCGTAGGAGCCCCCTGTTAGTCCCTATCCTCCGATATACAATAGTGCCTATCCGTAGTTCCTCTGTCCGGTCCCTAACCTTAGCGTTCTCTTTCTGGACCCTTCTCTGCTTTTCCTTTTCTATTTTTCCTTTAACTTTATCCCATGCTTTCTCCACCTCTATCCTATTGCTAATAACTTCCCTCGCTATCTCCTCGTCCCCCATGGTTCCCTCGTAATCTCGTCGCCTCATGCGCAACCCGAATAACACTTCCAATGGTGAGAATCCTGTAACCGAATGGATTGAATGGTTGTAAGCCATAACTGCTTTTTGCATCGCTCTATCGGGTTCCAATCCGTATTCTCCCTGATATACGCGTAAGTGGTCACTCAAGGTGCTATGGAGTCTCTCGATCCCTCCCCTGCCCTTGGGGTGCCCAGGGGTATTATAGTGCCACGTTATGTCCAACCTTTTCGCCTCGTCCCGTATGACTTCGTTTTGAAATTCTCTCCCTCCGTCCGATGTAATCCTTTCCGGTACCCCGTAGAATTGTGTCCAAGTACGCAGGGCCCCAAGCACGGCTTCAGCCGACCTATCCTGCACTAGATGTTCCATTGCTACTTTACTAAACTCATCGATGATCGTCACCCATTTGAATCCCCTCCATGTAAAGGTGTCGATTTGTAGACTGGTCAATGGAGCGCTCGTGGTAGGGGTTTCCTCCTGTCTTCCCCGGGGAGGGTTTCGATCGTACTTAGTGCGTAGGCAGACTTCACAAGAACCTATTACTCCCTTAACTGTTTCTTTCATCCCTTGCCAGAAGTACTTCCTTCGCAGTGCTTGATGCGTTTCGTTCACCCCGCGATGGTTGGTTTTCCCCTGGTGGTACGCCAGAGTCACCTCTTTTTGTTGCTCTACGTCCGTCAACGTTTCTACGAGGAATTTGCAACGGATAAAGGTTCTATCTACCCCAATCCGTTCGTTCCTCCAAATTCTTCTCACTTTTTCCCAAATAGTGGCGTTACCTACATAGAGGTAGTGCGTCTTTCCTGGTTCGGAAGCGTCCTTCAGAGCTGTGCAAATCTGGTCCTCCCGCACCCCCGGTTGCGACCAAATAGTAATGACTTTGTTCCTCCCGCATTTGCTATAATCAATTTTCATAAGACCCGACGTCCTCGTCTTCCAGATTATCTGACGACGTTTATCATTGATGATCTCCTCGAGTTCCTCCATTTCCACCGCCCTCTCTACTTCGGGTGACTCTTCCCCATCCTGCGTCTCCTCATCTTCTGGTTCGCCTTCCCCTTCCGGCGCCCATTCGCTAAGGAACTGCCTAATGTCCTGGGACGTTTCGCCTCTTTCCTCATCTATAGCATTTACCATAATGGCTCTCGACAGCCAGTCCGCGACGACATTCTCTTTACCGGGCTTGTAGACAATTTCCATATCATATTGGCTCAAAAGTTCCTTCCACCTCGCAACTCTTGCCGATGATTCCTTTAACTTCCCCACCCATTGCAGGGGTCGATGGTCAGTGTGCACCCGAAACCTCCTTCCAAAAATGTACGGCCGAAAATGGTCCACCGCCCACACTATCCCTAGCAATTCTCTCTCCAGAGCACTATACCTTGTCTCCGCGTCTGTTAGGCGTCTGCTTGCGTATGCTATTGGGCGCTCCCCTTTTTCACCTTCCTGGGAAAGCACGGCCCCTAGCGCGTATTCGCTTGCGTCAGTTGTGACCGTGAATCGCTTACTGAAATTCGGGAAGGCTAAGACTGGTTCTTCCTGTAGTTTCGCTAGGCACTTCCGAATATTGTCCTCTATAGCCGGCGTCACGACTATCTTCGCTCCTTTCTTGAGAAGATTATTAAGCGGCACCAACTGTTTCGCCATTTCGGGTACAAACCTTCTATAATAGTTTAATGTCCCCAAGAGTCTCCGGATCCCTTTTACATCCCGCGGCACTGCCATCCTGGTGATTGCATCTACTTTATCCGCATCGGGCTTGACCCCTTCCCTCGAAATTGTGTGGCCTAAAAATTTTATCGACTCCTGTCCCAGTTTTGACTTTTCTTTAGACAGTTTGAGCCCAAACTGCTGCACTCTCTTAAACACGCTCCTCAGATGTTCAATGTGTTCCTCCTCGGTTTTGCTAAATACGAGCAGATCGTCCATGTAGACCTGGCATACCCTCTCGTCTATTCCCCGTAGAAATTCGTCCATGAGACGTTGAAACGTCATCGGAGCATTCTTCAGCCCAAATGGCATCCTTGTGAACTCATAGTGCCCCCTTTCGAATGTAAACGCAGTCTTGTGCTGGTCTTTAGGGCTCATTCTAATTTGGTGGTATCCCGCTTTAAGATCTAACGAACTAAATATCGTCGCCCCGCTCAACCTGTCTAATATATCCTCGAACCTGGGGATCGGATATCTTTCCTCGACTGTATTTTCATTTAGTTTTCGATAATCGATTACCACCCTGTATTTTTCTTCTCCAGGCGCGCTTTTCTTCTTCACCGCCCACAACGGGCTATTATATGGGGATGAACTATTTACAATGATGCCCTGTCGTTTCAGACTTTCTATCTCGTCCCTAATATGCTGCCTGAGAGCTTGTGGGTACCGCCTTTCCTTTACGTACGTCACCCTTTCCTGCTTCAGCGGGATTTCGTGCACTGTCCTACCTGTCACCCCCAATGTCTCTCCCTCTTTGAAAAAGATGTCCTCGAACTCGCGGGTTAGGGTTTTCCTCCAGTCCTCGATTCTATTCAGTGCCCCTATCCTATCCTTCTTACTCCCAGCGGATCCCTTACACTTGTATATCTTTTTCCCCACCCTGATTTGCCACCTCCCACGTTTATTTTCGACCCACGCGCCTACCTTTCCTAACAGATCGCACCCCGCTATTACCTGATACTCCCGTGGCATGCTCTCTACTACGTGGACTTTTAGACTCCCCCTCTTCCCTGTCCAACCCTCTAATCCGATCATAGCCTCGCCCTCTACGCTACATGAACCCCCCAGGGTGATTAATTTACAGTCACATACCTTGACTTCTGGTGTCTCCTCTCCGCCAAACAGCTCCTCCAACGTTGCTCTGGCTATGATGGTGCTGGAACTTCCGGTATCCACCAGACACTTCACTAAACTTTTCACTTTGATGATCGGCAACCAGCATGCATCCCTCCTAACGTTGTTGCATGTTAACGCTCGGTCGCCTCTCTGCAGGCACTCCCCTCAGGCTCCTAACCGTTTCTTCCTTCCGGCTACCTCCCGCCGCTGTCCATTCGATCGGCTACCTCTCTCGTTCCTGAAACTGCCTGGTTCCTCGTCTTCGCTCCCCGAGGTCCCTGAGGTCTCCTCCGTTACTTCTTCTGAGGACAAACTCTCTCTGGATGGGCTTCTGGCTCTGCGAACCCTCTGGGTGTTCACTTCCATGGGTTCCGGTCGTGTTTCTCCTCTCCGGTATAAATATGGACATTGTCTTGCGATGTGTCCCTCCGTTCCGCACTCAAAACACCGAGTACGAGGACACTGTGCCACCAGATGTCCCGGTCTCCCGCATCCATGGCATTTTCTCTCTTCCTTCCTGCCGTGGTTGCGTGGTCTGGGTTGAGCCGATCTCCTCTCGCCTCCCGCTGGTCTCTCCTTACTTGCGAAAGTTGCCTCCCTCTGCCTCCAGTTCGCCGGTGTGGTCCTCGGTCGTCTATAGGTGGCCTTTATCCAGCCGGGTTCCTCCGCTTCACCACTGCGAACCTCTTCATCTCTCGCACATGTGTCAACCATCTCCTGAGCACATTCAAGGAAGGTCCTATCTCTGGGCAGTCCCTCTTTCCGTCCAGTCTCTTTGGCCAGCTGGACTTTCCAAATGGTTGAGAGGAACACCATCCTGGCTTCTACTTCCACGGCGCTCATGGTCTCGCGCATTTTCTCTGTTAGCTTGTTGTATCTTGCCAACAATATTCCCGCATACTGGCCGTTTGATTGATGAGGCTTCTTCGTTTCCCTGAACATGTGAAACATATCTTCTTCTGGGGTCCACCGACCCCCTCCCTATGCTTTTTTGAGTCTTTCCTTTACTATGGTCCACGGGGTCTCTTCGTCCGCCTGGATGAAGTTCAATACGCTTCGTTTGACCCTGCACACGAGGGCGGCTCTCAATGCCACCGCATCTCCCGGATCCAGCAGGCTTTCGGCGCACTTTGCTTGAATACGGGCCATTATCCGATCTCCTCCCTTCATGAAGTGATTCAATTCTCCGATTTCACCTCCAAATCTTTCAAGATCTGAAATCGCCTTTCGAACATCTTGTGCTGTCGCTGTCCATACTTTTAACCATTCTAGAGTCGTCGCATGGGCTGAGGCTAGTGATTCCGCTGGTAGTGGGGGTAATTCCTCTGGTACTTGCGGTATTGTCATTGCCTCAGGCTGTGCCACGCCATCTGCCATACTGATAGATTTCCGTATTCACACACAAAAAAAAAGGAAATCGGCCACTCTGGGACAACCACACAGGATCCAAAGAAGAAATTGGGAAATTGGCACTCGGCTTCCCGTCACTCCGTTAACTCACTCCCGGGTTTCGGCACCACTTATATTCGAGCGCTTGAAATAACTAAAAAAAAAGAATAAATAAGAGGGTGAAATAAACAACACGGGTTCAGAACATATACTGACTTTATTTATTATTCGATCCTCCTTATATACTATCTGGGCTTGTTTACATCTCTTAGGTGGTATTAAGCCTAATACTGCCGTACTCCAGACCTTAACTTATATATATATATATATATATATATATATATATATGCTTTTAACATCAATGTTTTAACAATAAAAAGTAGTTTTTAACATCGATGTTTTAACCATAAAATGTGGTTTTTAACATCGATGTTATGACAAAAACAAATGTGTTTTAACATCGATGTTTTGGACAAAAAATATCAATAATATGCTCTTAACATCGATGTTAAAAACATCGACAGTTTTAACTATCAAGTTGTTTTTAACATCGATGTTTTGGACAAACAACAACAATATATATGCTGTTAGCATCGATGGTTTGGACAAAAACATCGATGTTAAATACAACTTTGTGATAGTTAAATCATTGATGTTAAGAGCATATTAGTTTTTGTAAATAACATCGATGTAAAAAGAACTTGGTTATTGTTGAAAAATATTTGTTTTTGTCCAAAACATCGATTTTAAGAGCATATATATTGTTGTTTTTTGTCCAAATCATCATTGATAAAACATTTTTGCATTTTTTATAAACATCGATGTTAAAAACCAATTTTTATTGTTAAAACATCGATGTTACCTACCACTTTTGAATAAACATCAATGTTTTAAAAAAATTTGTGTTTGTTGTTTGTTTGGGACAAAAAACATCAATATATATGCTCTGAACATCGATGTTAAAATTATTGATATTTTAACAATAAAAAGTTGTTTTTAATATCGATGTTTTTGACAAAAACTAATATGTTTTAACATCAATGAGATTAAGAGCATATATATTGTTGTTTTTTGTCCAAATCATCATTGATAAAACATTTTTGCATTTTTTATAAACATCGATGTTAAAAACCAATTTTTATTGTTAAGACATCGATGTTACCTACCACTTTTGAATAAACATCAATGTTTTAAAAAAATTTGTGTTTTTTGTTTGTTTGGGACAAAAAACATCAATATATATGCTCTGAACATCGATGTTAAAATTATTGATATTTTAACAATAAAAAGTTTGTTTTTAACATCGATGTTTTTGACAAAAACTAATATGTTTTAACATCAATGAGATTAAGAGCATATATATGGATGTTTTTTGTCCAAATCATCATTGATAAAACATTTTTGCATTTTTTATAAACATCGATGTTAAAAACCAATTTTTATTGTTAAGACATCGATGTTACCTACCACTTTTGAATAAACATCAATGTTTTAAAAAAATTTGTGTTTTTTGTTTGTTTGGGACAAAAAACATCAATATATATGCTCTGAACATCGATGTTAAAATTATTGATATTTTAACAATAAAAAGTTTGTTTTTAACATCGATGTTTTTGACAAAAACTAATATGTTTTAACATCAATGAGATTAAGAGCATATATATGGATGTTTTTTGTCAAAACCATCGATGTTAAAAAGAGCTTTTTTAAAAACATTGATGTTGTTTTAATCATTGATGTTTTCTGCAGAAAAAATTATGTTTTTGCAATAAAAAGTTGTTTTTAACATCGATGTTTAAGCTACAATTAAGATGTTTAATAAATGATTACGTAAAACCAACTATGTAGAAAACATCGATGTTTTTATATATTTATAATGAAAAATAAACATGCTTTGCACTTAAACATCTATTTAAATACGTTTGGGCACTAATATGTTAATGTTTAAAGAACGTATACATTAAAAAACATCGATGTCGAAAAACATCGATGTTCTTGAATATCGATGTTTTGTGGTCGATGTTTAATCGACATCGATGTTTTGATTGTAAAACATCGATGTTTTGCCTTCGATGTCGCATCTCTAGTGATAACCAGATAATGAGTTCAATTCCCTTAACCAGGGAACTTTGGTAACTCCACGAGGTACGTGGCAGGGGCGAAATCAGCACGAAATTGAGGTGGATCACGATCCCACTGTCTTATAATCAAGTGGGTGACAGCCCAATTTTTTATGATATGATGATATTACCTTGTATTAAAAGGGACTGCGATTTAAAAACCAAAAGTGTTATGTTTAGGGTACAGTAATTGCCTGATTGCATTACCAATTCGTTTAAAAATACAAAAAAAATGGAATAGCCAAAATATTTGAGGGGGAGGGGCATGACCCTGTGACCTACCCCCCCCCCCAGGAAACCCATGGTAAATAATCGAGTTATAGAACCCTAACGATAAATTAGTGGTAATGTCTAGAATAATCAAGACCTGGGTTTATCAAAGAAGAGCTTGAACCAATTAACTTCAAGAGTACTTAAGGATTCAAATCTCAATTACTATGGTTGTCGCGAACCCAAGCAATGCCTAGAAACTCCATAGCCTATTTATTTGCCTATTTTCTCTTTTATAAATAATGCATTGGGCACATATCCGATAATAATTTACCTCACTTACTCAAATTTCAAGTGTGCATAGTTGAAATATGTGATGACTATCGTGACTTGAGACGCAGAGAGGGAAAATGAAGAGGAGAAAGAAGGTAAAACGGCTATTTTATTGACAAAGTAGCTATATTAGAGTAGTTACGGTTGCACAGCATTTACAATCAGGGAGAAAAGTTAGGACATTTTTAAGACATGGGGTTATTTTACACAAGAATATGTTATTATTGTAATTATAATATTTGTTGTTGTTTTTATCGGTGAAGTTAGTACCATGAATTGAGCTAAAGAGGGTGATTTTCATTCCAATGATGTATAAAAAGTAAAAAATTACCAAGTAAAACAATATAATAACTTGTGAATATATTTTTTCGATTTGAATACATTAATGATTATAGCTTATTTCCAAATATTGTAATTAATAGACAATTTAAAAGACAAACAGGATGCGTTTCATAAGTTCGCACCGATAGTGCTTCTATGTTATATTTCAGGAAAATATGACATGGTTAGGTTTAAAGATTCAGACCGATGTTCCGGTGGTTTAGAAAATATGGTTAATCAAATATTGATCAAATTTTATGTCCGAGGCTTTTTTCTGAGTTTAGAAAGTGGATAAGAATTGGTTGATTATTAATGCAAATTTTTATTGAAGAAGTTACAACCTTTGAACACAAAATCCTAACGGCATAATCCCACTTCAAACGTAGCTCCGGCCTTCGAATAAATGCACTTACTTCCAGTCAGAAGCGGGAAGTAATCTTCTATTTACCACTTCCTCAAAGAACGTAGCTAGAATGAGTTGCTAAGAAATAGGTCAAATTTGAATTTCCCTGGTGACTTCTTTGTACGAGTCGACTCCGGTGATTGACCGGGACATTGGTCTCCCGGGGGCGTTATAGTAACTCAACACCTCCTTCTCTGTTTCTTCATTTCTGAGTAGAGTCTCTCGTTCTCTCAGACAGTTACATTTCGTAATTAAAGTTGTAAAATAAATACTAGTAGTTGTTATGTAGTTCATCATAAAAAAAGAGCATTAAATATAACTAATAAGAAATATAAGTGAAAGTGAAATTTACGAAGTGGAATGTAGAAGAAACCAAAAGAGGGGAATCTGTTCCATAGCACCAAGCTTATACCATATTCTTTTTTTATGTGGAAAAAGAGTCGTCGACCAATGGAAGTGTAAGCTGGTTGCCAACCATAAGTTTTAGGGGACTTATTTATTTGTCTATTTTTTAGTTCTGTCTTTTTCTTTTTTTTTTATTGAAAGTAGTAATATATTCTGCCACAATCAAGGGCATTAACATTAGAGCTGTAAGGACACATTCACTCAATAATTATATACAAATGTACATAAAAAAGAAAAAAGTAATAATCATAAATAGAATATAAACCTAGAAATGGGAAATAAAAAGTAAAATAACAATCAGAAAAATTAAAGAACACACATTCATACCTACTTACAATATATATTTATTCAGCCTGGGAAACCCCGACTCGTGCTTTGCAGCACACTTATGGAAGGCAAAGCAAGACTCTGGGAGATCCCAGTGCTTCTCTCCCAGCCGCGTCACTGTAGTTAAAAACTAGTGGGGGCTAGGTGAGAGCACTCGGCTTAGTTCTGTCTAGATGTAACAATGGATTGTTGATCAATTGGTGTTTTTAGGTAATATAGTTTGTGTATTATTAATATCATTTATTTTATATTGTATTGTATATTTGTATAAATAAAAATGGTGTTTTTAGCATGAGATTAGCTCCAAGTTTTTACAAGATTAGATATATATAATCGATAGGTTAGTAGCTGTATTTTTAATAATTTGGCTCTTGTTATACATATCCAGGTAGATTAGCGTCGTTAGCTCAAAATTTATCAATCATCTTGGACTACTTGTACATTTAATGTACATTGATCGTCATTATGCAAAATCACAGATTTTGTAAGCAATGGAAACAAGTATTTAAATTATACAACAGAATTAATCTGTTAAATCTGATATCATCCATTTAAACCTAACTATTATATCAACATTTAAAACTAAGTTGTTGTTCAACATTCCTCGCCCCAAGGAGGCAACAAATTTTCCTACCAAAAAATCAACAAGGTTAAATGATAATTACGTAAATAAGTAAATTATGTCCATGATAATCTTGATGATCTTAATTGGGTCAGTAATTTTATGATAATCCCTGGCTTATCATAAAAAAGAACTACTAATCCGATTAGTATCTACGTATATTCATTTTCTATTATAAAATTATATTGAGGAAGGTGAATAGATTTTTCTGTAGCAACTTCTTAATTTAAAACAGATACAGAGTAGGATATTTATAATTCTTATTAGGCAACGATAATTGTTGATTAATTGATAATATTGATGTAAAACACAAACAAAATTGTGTAGTCAATATTAAACTACTTATTAAAGTTATTATTAATATTTGTTGCGTAAATCGTCATAGCCATGCTAAAGTAACGAATATACTTAGGTTTTTAGTTGCGCAATCGTTACTTTAGCATGGTGACGACGAAACATTTTTAAAAGTTTGAAAAAATAATGAAATACAAATATTTTCAAATAAATACTTTTTAATTGCAAATGTCTAGTATAGAATTATATACCGGATTCTCTATATGTAAATTTTTTATTGTTCAGTTATAGGATATTAAATATTTATTATAAGTGACTTCAATCTGTGAAAATAAAATGAGAAAAACTTTTTCTGTAGAAAAATAATAAATAAAAAAATGAAATAAATAAATAAAAAATGGGTTTTCTTATAAAAAAAAAAAAAAAACGTTATAAAAAGATAATATATATTTATTTGAATAGTTACAATCGAAATATGATTTATTTTTCAAGTTTGTCCCCCTACTATTATAATGAAATGATAATAGTTACATTGTATATAATACAATTTATTTTATTAAATTAATGTGGAATTTTGTTGCATAGATCGGCTTTTGGAAAGTTTGCTGTAGCTTGAGTTTGAAGAACTTGGTTGACTAAATCTACAATCTCTCCGTGGTACTTCCTTGCGAACCATTCGACGAGATGGTCTTCCATCTTGTGGATGACGTTACCACCTGTGTCGATGCTGATCCTGCCCAAGTCTCCCAACCGGATGTAGTCGAGATTGGCAGTGCATTGGTCTCCGTTCTTGATGAGGGTGGCCTGCGCCTCTATCGAGTTGGATGACACTGAAGTGTCGACTTTCTGAGTCACTTGGAAGAGATGATTGGCCTTGAACTCACAGTTGTCAAAGTGCGCAGAGAGCGAGGCGAGCCCGAGGGCCACCCGGAGAGTGATGCGGTTCCCCTCGGTGGACATGACAACATCCCCGGTCCTCCGCAGACTGGCGAGGTCGCGAGCTGCCCCAGCCCAGCAGTGGAGGTGCCCGGAGAGCTTGACGAAGCGCCACTTGTACTGCCACTCCTCGTTCATGTCCTGTAGCGGGACCTCCGCCTTCCCGGCCTGGCTGATCGCCGCGTTGAGGCCGGCCAGCGCCTGGTCGATCACCTGGTTGAGGAGCACCGTATCGGCGAGGGCTGCCCCTGCCAACCACAACAAGCACAGTAATCGCAGCATGGCTGATTTGTCCCCTTGGCAATATTCGCCGCCTATATAATCTGAATCTTATCGTCTCACATGCACTTTGATTTAGAATTACAAGAGGAAAGTAAGTGGTACTTTTGTGCATGAGTTTTCCTGTACGGAAAGTGTTTAATTAACCTTCGTATCTCAATAAATTATAATTTTCCTGTTTGTATCTCTTTTATTTATTATCATTGGTGCACATTTTTAAACCTCGAGTCATCGATACTCAAACCATTCGTTAATTATTAAATTATTTTATTAGAAGATAAAATTCGTTAATTATTTTCAGGATAACATGGCATTTGTTGCAATAGGATCATATTTCAACGTAAAATAAAAAGCTAGATTTGTACATACACAGTATATATAATTATTTATTTACACAAATATGTCAAAAAAGATACCCAAGTATTAAAATTATGTTATTAATGTTTAAGTAAATATTGTTGATATATATCTAATTTTGTAACAACTTGGAGTTAATCGCATGCTAAAAACTCATCTTTATTAACAATCTATTGTTAGTATATAACAAAATAAGTGATAGGAAATCCATAAAAAAAAAAAAAAAAAAAAAAATTCTCATTTAATATGATTGATATATTGATAGATTACTTTATATATTGATTTACATTAATTCTAAAGATACAAAATTGTAAACCGTTTAAAAATGTATGAGCTACCGAATAAATAAATATAATATAATAATTTGAGGGATCTGACTGAAAGCTTCGACGTGAAGTCAGGATTAAGACAAGGCGACTGCCTATCCCCTATGCTGTTCAACCTGGCCTTGGAAAAAGTTATCCGAGAATGTACCAAGGCAAGCGGGGGAGTGCACGTGGGGAGAATGCATAAGTTCCTCGCATATGCGGATGATGTGACTGTGCTAGGAAGTAAGAAAGAAGACATTCAGTCACTCGCCGGTTCCCTGATCACTTCAGCGAGAGACATCGGCTTACAAGTTAATCAAAATAAGACGAAGTACATGACAGTAAGCCGAAACCTACACGTAATCGACGATATAAGTGTAGGAAGCTATACCTTCCCTAAAGTAGATAACTTCAAATACCTCGGATCTACAGTAACCTCAATAAACGACCAACTAACAGAGGTCGACCAACGAATAGCCAGTGCCAATCGTGCGTTCTTCTCGGTCTCTCGAGTCCTAAGATCTAAGAAAATCTGCCGCCCACTGAAAATAAGGGTCTACAACACAATAATCAAACCCGTGCTAATGTATGGGTGCGAAACTTGGACACTGACCAGCACGTTACAAGCAAGAATCGAAAGATTCGAAAGGAAGGTGCTAAGGTCAATTGTAGGCCCAAAGTGGGATAATGAACTGGGACTCTGGAGAAGAAAGACTAAAGAAGAGATTATAGGGGAAACCCAACAATCGATAGCGCACGATATGAAAGCTAAGAGGTTAAAATGGGCGGGACACGTGGCAAGAAGCAACCCATCAGGCTCCCTCAACATGACGATGAACGCGACAGTGGTCGGTACCCGACCGCGAGGGAGACCCAGAACGAGATGGGCTGACATAATCAAGAAGGAAGCCACCGAACATCGAGTGGTGAACTGGAAAGCCATCGCCCAAGATAGACAGAGGTGGAATAGGCTAGTTGAGGCGGCTAAAGATCTTCAAGGTCTGTAAGCCAACCGAAAAAAAAAAAAAAAAAAAAAAAAAAAAAAAAAAAAAAAAAAAAATTTGAGGGATCTTAATTATCAAATGATTGTAAACAGTTTCTAAAGATATAAATTTATAGACAATTAAAAAGACAAAGTAATATGATATTAAAGCATTGCGAGGAGTCTGTTTCATTCAGACATGAGGATGCTAGCTAGGCCATGTCGAACATTCAGAAGATTCCAAAATCCAACATGAACTCCGTTTCATTCAGATTCATTAGTCTTCACATTTGCTCAAATATTTCTGGCAAATTGCTTACCAAGCAACATACACTCAAAACGCAACATTAACCTCAATTCCGGATTCCACCTTCTACATTCATCATACTCCATGTACACTGGGTCACGTAATAAGTAAGTATAAATATATATACATTCTTTAGAGAAATTAAAGTCTTCATATAAATTATTATCGGAATTAAGGCTAAATTATATGTAAAATAAACTTAAAATGTTCATAGATTTATGTTGTAATTCTTGCATTTATTAACTTATTTGAAAGTGAAAAAGGTGGTTAATAAAATATAAATACGGGGATATTGAATGTACATATGTTCCATTAATAATACATTGCTATATTCATTATATTACTTCTACATACCATATTTTATAATCTTACAAATGATTACCAATACAAAATGTTACTGCCAACAAAATTGGAATTTTTTTTTTTTTTTTTTTTTTTTTTTTTTTCATTTTGAGATATAATTTGACTAAACTAAAAATAAAGAAATAGAAAGCAAAAAACATGTGCAAAACAAGTAGAATTTTAGTTGTGGTAATGGAATTTAAAGGAACATTGATGATTGACAGATCTAGGGGAAGTGCTGTGTGCTGCAGCCCCTCGCTTTGAGATTTCAGCCTCCCTTTACAACCGGCTGGATTCGCCCCTGACTATAGGATACGTTATTGGCTTTCATTTTTTGCGATCCTTTTAGAAGAATGTTTAACCACACTTTGCTGTTTGAAGTAGTCTTTGAAATCGTATTTGTGTTTTTTTTTCTTTATTTTGTAATATCTTCGAATTGCTGGTCATTTGGCCTTAAATTCTTTTGATCTCTAGAAAACATTGCTTACAAACTTAGAAGCAGTTTTGCGGATTTCAAAAAATGGACAAGATATTAAATTAAGATGAATGAAAGTAAACGATGGCTTTTTTTTTTTTTTTTTTTTTTTTTTTTTTTTTTTTTTTTTTTTTTTTTTCTTTTATTCCACCAATTAATATTTATGCTGAAATTATTTGGTTTTAGAATTTAGAAACACTCTCATCGGGCACATTTGGAAAGCAAGGAATTTAAAAATTAAATTTCCAGTTTAAAATTTGCATGGAGTCATAATAATAATTCTCATGATTACTTATAAATTTATTCGAAATTGGATTAATGAAATTATGTTTTCTTACATAGACTTGATAACAGCCAGACTTGGAACCCAATTGGTTCCTCGATATCTCAAACATCAATTTCTAGCGGGAAATTTCGATTCTAAAAACAGTAACATCTGTAAATTCTAGCACGAAGACTCAGCTTTGTTAAAGGAAAATAAAATTAAAAAATACTTTCGGCCATTTCCTACATATCAATTTAATTATACTCATCATCAAGATTATTTTCAACTAATTAAGTAAATCTACTCATGATCGAGTGTTTCATCTATACCAGTTACATAAACCACTCAAAGTCTCTAAGACGTCAGTAATAACCTGATAAAAATAGCTCGCCAACCATTTAGTTTGTTTTCCTCGTCTATTAACAGCGAATTTTCTGAGGGAGAGATGGTAGGTTTCCCTGAGAACTGTGAACACTTATAAACTATTACTATTTCTACACAGAAAGAGTTTTTGCCTGGTATTGTTTTATTTCCTTAAATTAACATTTAATTGCGTTTTCACAGTTTCTACTTACTGGTATGAATTACTGTGTACTGCTTAATTTAAATAACGTGGGAATACAAAAAAAAAAATGTTGCCCTCAGAATATTTTTGGAACCACTGTCGCCTATTTATTTTTTTCCTTTTATTGCTTTTTATTTTTTTATTAAAAAACGTCTATGCTAATCTAGTTATGGGTCAGGCGTTCACCCCAACTGTTGCCAATCATTTTTCTCTCGGTCTTTATTGGCCTTTAATACTTTGGGTACTCTAAGCTTTTTATTATAATAATTATCATACTTATTCAGAACTGAATGACTTTTCAGTCAGGGTAGTCGAAGGAATCTACAACATGGTATATCTATTTTCTTTAATTTAAGAGTTTATCCATTTACTCAATAGATTCTGATGTAAATGTGTGTTGTTTCAAAGAAAAAATCCCTCAGAACTTCTTTTTCTATTAACCTTCTCTTTTATTCAATTGCTAGCTGACCCGGCAAATTTCGTACCGCCACAGAATCAATAAATTTTTTGTGAAAATAATACTTAGTTGAATTTAATTAAGTTCTTTAGATAAAATTAATAATTAAGTTCAATAGTGTACAAAAAGCATCCAGTGTTTTATTTTCATCCACATACATTGAATTTACTTGGCAGCATTTTTTTTTTATTTAATACCTAATCTGCTTTTCGGGGAAGAGACGAATCTAAACAATCTAAGGTCACAAAAATTGGTCCAGTCGTTCTTGATTCATAAATGGTGAAAATAATACGACTTGTGTTTATATATGTATATGTTTAGGGAACGTGTAAAAAAAAAGAAAATGATAAACTTAAAAAAAATATGAAATAAAAAAAATAATAAATCGACTTCGAAACCTAGGAACCAGTAAAAATAAATGCACTAAAAAGTGTGAAATAATTTCCCTCTGATTTTTATGAATTGAAAATGGTATAAAAAGCGGAAAAATGCAATAAGACGAATAATTTGATTTTGATTTGTATGAATATGCACTAACTTTTAATAAAAGTTAAATTAAAATATTTAATATCATCTTCAAAACAACACAATATTTTCGGAGTCGGCGCAAAAAAGAAAATTTCTAAATGACATGTTACTGATTACGATTTTATTAGAAAACGATAGACATTGAATGATTAGATTGGAAGATGAATAGATGAGAAGAGAAGATCCATTTAGAAGATTTTAATATTTTTATAATTTCCAGTGTTAAAAATTTTAAATTTTGCGCCACCCTCGAAAAGAATGTGTTGTATTGAACATGGTATTTAATATTTTTTATTAACAGTTAGTGCGTATTAGTACGAATCAAAATAAAAAATGGTATCCGTTTAGAAAAATTGTTTGCGCAGACAATAGGATGAACGTAACAAATCGTGTTGTTACAGCCCTTAGATCAGCAATGAAGGCGCACCCACAACAGAAGGAGTGGTGGTTAATACAATTTTCTTCCAAGACGCACCAATAGCTTTTTACATCAAACATTTTCTTATTTCTTTCATATTTCATTCTTGATTTCTTAATTATTTGTATCATTAAAAATTATTACTTAATTCATTTTAAAAAGCTTATGAAAGCTTTAAGTCATACCACAGATTAATATAGCAAACAAATTTACTAGATTTGAGGAAAAGAAATCAATGAGCCCGATTGAAGTATAGCCATTTTTTATTGATTGTAAGTAGAATTTGACACAATACTCCACAATGATAGATAAAGTTTTTAGGGCATGAATATGAAAACAATGTGCTGTATCATTATACAAAATTTGTTTATTTAAAGTAAACTTCAACGTTAACATTAAGATTCACAGAAAACACATAGATGGTAATATTGCATCGATTATGAGATAATTTATAGAATTTTAATAAATAGATAGTATAAATAGTATGGTATAGTATAATATATAGTATTTGATGATCAAAAGTACAATAAAAAATAAAGATTAGCTGAACATGTTAAAAATTACTGATCTTACTTTTATATACTGCACAAACTAGAATTAGCAAAAACTACTGAGCCAATTGTCATCAATTTATCACTAATTCTTCCTGCGACATCCTTCTTCATTTGGCCGGCGATTTGTTGCGCTACTTTCTCCTGCATGCCATGTGCGATGCCACCTCCAGTAGTAACTGCAATCTTTCCGATGTCAGTGAAGTGGATGCTGTCCAATGTCGTGGTACAAACACCTCCTTGTCTCCTAATCGTAACTGTTGCCCTCAACGAGCTGGATTGAACTTTGGCTCGAGCACGACCATGCCAATTGATGAGGTGGATAACTTTAACATTGCAACGCTCGTATTCAAACTCTAATGATTCGAGGGAAAGCGGAATATTGAGTATTTGGTTTATCCCTTCCGTTGAAAGTTCAACGTCACCGATTCTGTGGATCGACCCCAAAAATTGCGCCTGTCCATGGTAGCAATCCATTGTACCTGGGAGGATGTGATATTTCCAGTGATAGAATACATTCCCGATTGGAATCTGATTCAGTCCAGCTTCGATAATCACCTTTTTCAAATCCACAATTACATTATCAACAACCCCGTCAATGATGCCATTTGCCACAGCTTGGCTTACAAACACAAGTAATAAAAATCGGAACATTACGTTCTCAACTGACGAGTAATCCTACTAGGGCTTGATATATATTAGACAGAATCTAATCAAGAATTTGACGGATAACTGAGTGTTCTAGGAATCAAAATAGTTTAATTGAACCAGATTCTTAAAATTAGAAACTAATCAATCATTTCTTGAATCAATTCCATTTTATTTAATTGAAGACAAACAACAATGTATTTAACCCATTTTGTCCCAGATATTCGTTTACGCATCATTATTATTACTTCCTTTTTTTTCCGTATAGAGATTTTTGTTTTTAATATCATTTAATTAATGTGTAAGCTTCTGAGTTATTTTTTAAAAAAGTCAAACAAATTTAAATTATTTTTTTTTTTAAGTATGCTTTTTGTGAACTTGGAAACTTCAATTAGGTATGTGATATTTAAAAAATCTTCATAAATTTATATTGTTCGGAGAATATGATGAAAAATAATTTTTTATAACTTTTATAATTATTTTTGCATCCAATCTTCATCAAAGGAATATAATAAAAAAAATATGTTGCGATGCATATACACAAGTTTCACTTACCAACTTACTTAGATTAGAGATTGACATGTCTTGATAAAACTGTAAACGCCATTCCTCAAATTCACAATTTTTTCCACATTCCAATATTATTTATATTTGTATTTGCTCTCTAAATTACACTAAAAAGTTTTATGGTTAAATAAAAGTTTTTATTTGTGATAATTCAGCAATGCAAGCATAATATTCCATCACGTCTGATTTTATAGTTATCTACGTAATTGTTGAAAACTACATTTAGTTACTATGGGTACATATAAATTTCCATTAAATACCTATGTTCCAAAACACCTTGACAACTATTTTGCATGAACGAAGGCGTTTCCTTAAACAATGGCCAGTCATTACCTGAGCAGTGCGAGAGTATTGGGGGCCATGTGGCCTTAGACCTTAGACCGGCTGCCGTGCCTGGTGGTCTGAATACTTTTTGCCACATTTACTCTTCTTATCTCCTTATTTATATTTGTTTTCTAAAGGTGCAGGTAAAATTAATTTGGAAAAACCCGAAAAGAACCCCATGTCAATTAGTTTACAACCCTCGGATATTTTTGAGGAAACCATAAACCTTGTCTCTGTGAAATACCGGACGGGCTGGAAACGGTTGGAGAAACGGGAATGGTAATTATATATAAAAATAATTTTCATATGTCCTGAAATACTTAAAACTCGTCTTTAATCCTTTAGCGTCTGAGCGGTATTGCATACACGCGAGTGTATTGCGGGCACTGTGGCCTGAGACCTCAGATCGGCTGCCGTTCCCGATGGCCTCAATACTTTTTGCCACATTCACTCTTCTTTATCTCCTTATTCATATTTTTCTTCTAAAGTTTTCCATCATCCTTTTTCATTCCGACTTTGGACCGGCATTGGTGGATTTAAAAACTGATTTTTTCTTCTTTATTAATACTACTAATTATTTCCCCCTATTTGACTAAAGAATAAGGTGCAGGTAAAATTAATTTGGAAAAACCCGAAAAGAACCCTATTTCAATTAGCTTACAACCCTCGGAAATTTTTGAGGGCGCTCAAACTGATATCTCAGTCTACAGGCTCCAGGAACTGCAGCGTTCGAACTGATATATCAGTCTATAGGTGCTAAAGCCGTACAGCGCATGCGGGTGTTCAACGTGCTTTATTAGTTATCGGAATGTTTCTTTTTTTTCTCGAGTACATGATTATCCGATTTTTTTCATATTTAGCCATTTCTTGTTTTTAGGCATAACGAGACACAGTTAACTTATCCATATAAACAAAAACAAAGGTGCTTTATAGGAAAACAAGTCCCCTTTCCCATCTAAGCCCCCTCAGAACATTTTAATGGTGATAAAACTTACCTGATAATAAAGATTACTTGATTCTCATTAAACATGGCGACTTTGATCAAAATCGTTAAAGCAGTTTTTGAGAAAATAAAAAAAAACTTAAAAATGAGACAAAATTTACGAGAAAAAAAAATCCTCCATTGGAGTAATATTGGCGACGGGCATACCCATACACCAAATACCCATTTTCAGGTTCGTACGGTTCATAGTTTTTGAGCTAGTCTGTTGTAACACACTCACACAGAGCATTTCGCGGGACTTGGTTATTTGGATTCAGGAGACCCCAAAACGTGTACATCCGTAATTTTTATTCCGCTATATTTCCCGTTATATGTATATTCCATATATGGTTAAGTGAAAGTAAAAATAAAATTGAGATTTATTTCCTCACTTTTGACCCCTTGATGTCCCAGAGGTGCAGTTCCGAAAAATAGCTTTCCCGAAGGGCAATAACTTCCCAAAACATCAATAATATATTTTGTAAATAGTAGTAGAAAGATGCACTAACGATTTATATTAATTCTACTCTTGGAACGAAATCGATTAAAGTTTACAAGGTTACATACACCTATTCTAAAACAGTTTTAATGGCCATTAAAGAATTGAATTCCTTCTCTATAAAATATCATAAATAAATGTATATTGAGTTATTCAGAATAAGTTTATTTAAATTCCATGCCCAAGGTCTATTATAGTGATGATTTGGTTTGCAATTGTTTAAGCATTTATCTTTTTTAGTTTCAATTAACCTATATATGAAATATACAGTAAGGGAAAGTATTACGATCGTGAAAATTTTTTTGTTTTTTAAAGGAAATATACGTTTTGGTTGCCCCTGAGTCCCTAAAATAACCCAGTCCCACAAAATGGTGTGTGTGTGTGTGTGTGTGTGTGTGTGTGTGTGTGTGTGTGTCTGTGTGTGTGTGTGTGTGTGTGTGTGTCTGTGTGTGTGTGTGTGTGTTTGTGTGTGTATGTGTGTGTGAACAGACTAGCTCAAAAACTATAAACCGTAAGAACCTGAAATTGAAAATTCAGTGTATGTTTATGCCCGCGATGTGACATCCAAAATTTTATCATTATTGGTCATTTAAAAAAAACATTTACAAAATTACAAATCATCATTTACATAAAGCATTTACAAATCATCATTTACATAAAGCATTTACAAATCATCATTTAAAAAAAGCAACTCGTAGTAAACAACAAGCAAGCAGTAAAAAAACTTAACTGTTGATGAAATTAGGTCTCTTAAAAAAATACATAAGGAATAATGAATAGAAAAGTTCGAGAACTTTCAAGTTTTGCAATACAAAAACTCTATAACTAATGGAGATATGCAAATAGAAGCATAAAAATGTGGGAAAATGTGTGAAGTTGAGGAATGGCGTTTTGTATTACATATTATGGAAACATGTCGATTTCTAATCTAAGTAAGTTCGTAAGGGAAAGTTTTGTGTTGCGCGCATCGCACCAGATTTTTTTATAATCTGTATTTATTCATGTCTTATCGGTTGCCCGTATATCTATTTCAATTGGAAGGCAATCAATCTGCTATTGATATAAATTAATTAATTTATGTCAATTGAATCTTTGATGATATCTTTCAATCGATCCCTGAGTATAATAGATATTTGAGTGACATTTAATAAACTAAACCCATCAAACCACTTAATTGATAGGACAAAGATATGGGTCCTTAAAACCACTTAAGATATCAGTCGTTTATACACTATTCACATTGTTAGTTACATTGTAGGACTGTTTCTATGTTTAGGAACAGTGCATTTGCGTTGTATGTTATCAGTGTTAGAACCCCACTAAACCGCTCCCCAGCTTAAAGAAAAACAGCAATCTTTTCTTTTTTTTTAAGTTTGCCATGATTCAGAATGTAAGCAATCTTCATAACTAACTCATTCTATTAAAAATTCAAAAAGGTGTAATGTGTTTTATTGAATCTCGGCCAGTGATCCTAAAGAAATCAACACACAACTTTTACTTACCAACTAACTGGAAGTAAAAACCGACTTGTTTTCATAATTTCATAAACGCAATTTAAAAAATCTGGTGCGTGCTCGCAACACACAACTTTCACTTACCAACTTACTTAGATTAGAAATTAATGCGTTTTGTTAATTGCCACTTCTCAAATGAACAGAACGGCTTTAATTATGAACAATGGTCTGTGATTAAAGGCGTACTCCGCATGCGTGGGCTCAACGAGTTTTATGAGTTGACTGAATATTTTTCTTTTTTCTTCTCTTTATATTTTCTTTATTTTTATCATATCTCATATTTAGCCATTTCTTATTTTTAGGCGTAACGAGAGACAGTTAATTTCTTCATGTAAAAAAAAACAATGGTACTTTATAAGAAAGAAACAAAACAGCCCCCCCCAAAAAAAAAGCCCCCTTAGAACATTTTAATAATGATAAAGCTTACCTGATATTAAAGAAAACCTAATTTTTATTAAACATGACGAATTTGATAAAAATCGTTAGAGCCCTTTTTGAGATAATCGAAAAAAAGGTAAAAATTGGAAAAAAAGTCATGAAATAAAGTGCCTCCTCAGTTGGACCAATTTTGATGAAATGTTGGCTTTTACATATTTGGTATATACATACATCGAATACCCAGTTTCTTCAAAATCATTAAAGCCGTTTTTGAGTAAGTAAAACATATGTACACGTGAAATTGGTACACAATTTATTAAGTAAAGTCCCCCCTCCGGTTGATCAATTTTGATGAAATTTTTACAGTCGTATCTCGGGCATATACATACATCATATACTTAGTTTGATCAAAATCGTTAGAGCCGTTTTTGAGTAAATAAATAAAACACGTGAAAATGATACAAAATTTATTAAGTAAAGTCCCCCCTCCGGTAAATCAATTTTGATGAAATTTTTACAGTCATATTTTGGGAATATAAATAGTTCAAATATTCAGTTTAATCAAAATCGTTAGAGCCGTTTTTGAGAAAATCGAAAAAAAACGTAAAAAGTTATTAAATAAAGTACCCCCTCCCTTTGAGCAATTTTGATGAAATTTTTGCTGTCACATCGCGGGCATATACCTACACTAAATACCCAATTTCAGGTTCCCACGGTTTATAGTTTTTGAGCTAGTGTGTTCACACACACACACACACACACAGACCATTTTGCGGGACTTGGTTATTTCGACTCAGGGGGTCCCAAAAAGTGTATTTCCGTTGAAAACCGGAAGTCGAAATTTTTCACGATCGCAATACTTCCACTTACTATATATTTCATATATAGGTAAGTGAAAGTAAAAATCTGGGGGTCACCTGTGGTGTTGTGGTTAGCATGGCAACCTACAATACTAAAGATCGCGGGTTCAATTCCAGCGGTGGCCCTAGGATTTTTTAATGGGAGTAAAAAATCCTTAGCTATGCCGTCCCTCGGATAGGACGTAAAATGGAGGTCCCGAGCCTGTACGATGTCAGGTACTCGTTAAAGATCCCTATCCTAATTATACCTGGATAGGCAAAATTTAGGACTCTCACTGTAGCATCGTCCGATTAGCCTTAGTAGCATAAAAATGGACGTTAAACAAACAAACAAACAAACAAGTAAAAATCTGGTGCGGGCGCGCAACACACAACTTTCAATTACCAACTAACTTAGATTGGAAATTAATGCGTTGTTCTGGTCCCCTCCGTTTGACCAATTTTGATGAAATATTGGCTATCACATATTTGGCATAAACATACATCAAATACCCAGTTTGATCAAAATCGTGAAAGCCGTTTTTGAGTAAATAAAAACAACACGTGAAAATGATACAAAATTTATTAAGTAAAGTCCCCCCTCCGGTTCTTCAATTTTGATGAAATGTTGGCTATCACATCTGTGGCATATACATACATCAAATACCAAGTTTGATCAAAATCGTTAAAGCCGTTTTCGAGTAAACAAAAAAAAACACGTAAAAATGATACATAATTTATTCAGTAAAGTCCCCCCTCCGGTTAATCAATTTTGATGAAATTTTTACAGTCATATCTAGGGCACATTAATACACGAAATACTCAGTTTAATCAAAATCGTTAGAGCCGTTTTTGAGAAAATCGAAAAAAACGTAAAAAGTTATTAAGTAAAGTACCCCCTCCCTTTGAGCAATTTTGATGAAATTTTTGCTGTCACATCGTGGGCATATACCTACACTAAATACCCAATTTCAGGTTCGCACGGTTTATAGTTTTTGAGCTAGTCTGTTCACACACACACACACACACACACACACACACACACACAGACACACACACACACACACAGACCATTTCGCGGGACTTGGTTATTTGGACTCAGGGGGCCCCAAAACGTGTATTTCCGTTGAAAACCGGAAGTCGAAATTTTTCACGATCGCAATACTTCCACTTACTATATATTTCATATATAGGTAAGTGAAAGTAAAAATTCGCAGAACATATTTTTATCAACATTTATTTATTTATTTTTGTTTGTTATTGTCTAAAGGGTATAGAGTATTAAAATTATTGCAAAACTTGAAGTCTTAAGTAATTTTCGATTCATTATTACTAACTTCTTTTTTTAAAGGTGAAAAATCCTAATTTCATCAATAGTCGAGTTCTTTTTTACCGCTTTTTGTGGAGACTGCTGGTCTCCACGCGAAGTTGGACCAAACTCCCTTAGCTCCTATAAAGGCGTAAAACGTATAAAAGGTGTAATATACATGCAATAACAGACTGATAATAGCAACACTTCATATTTTCATAAAGAAATAACAAATAATTTCCTTCTAAAACAGAATACAACTTTTTCAATAATATAAAATCTGGAATTACTTTAGTTACAAGTTTTCAATATCTATCTTCAACTCGAAAGGAAGGAACTTTGATTATTGTTAGAGGAAGAGGGGGAGAGCGATAGGGTCAGCCTCAGATGGAAACGATTGAGAAAATTTGTATGCTAAATTGGAAGAGCCCGTAACCTGGTTATTCCCTTATCCATTAATAGTCTTATTCCTAAGCCCCCGCTGGTAACCACCCGCTCCGAGAGAGTAAGACAATTAAACGAAATCGATGAACGTAACGACTCCTGGTATAATGAATTAATCCAATTTCAAGGTTGGGAAATGTAAGGATCTCTACATTTATCGTCTTTTAAAAATATATCATTACGAATATTTAATTAAAATAATGTCCAACAACAACACTGTATAATGATGGGAGTAATTATATCTTCTACTATTTGAAGAACATCAAAACCCTTATTGAATATACAATATTAAAAAAATCTGGTGCGTGCGCGCAACACACAACTTTCACTTACCAACTTACTTAGATTAGAAATTAATGCGTTTAGTTAATTGCCGTTTCTCAAATTAAAAGAATGGCTTTAATTATGAACAATGGCCTGTCTTTAAATGCGTACTCCGCATTCATGGGCTCAACGAGTTTTATGAGTTGACTGAATATTTTTCTTTTTTTCTCCTCTTTATGTTTTCTTTATTTTTATCATATCCCATATTTAGCCATTTCTTATTTTTAGGCGCAACGAGAGACAGTTAATTTCTCAATATAAACAAAAAAAAAGGTACTTCATAGGAAACAAAAAAAACAAACAAACAAAAAAGGCCCCTGCCCCATATAAGCCCCCTCAGAACATTCTAATAATGCTAAAGCTTACCTGATATTAAAGAACACCTAATTTTCATTAAACATGACGAATTTTATAAAAATCGTTTAAGCCGTTTTTGAAATCATCGAATAAAAGGTAAAAATTGGAAAACAAATATGAAATAAAGTGCCCCCTCCGTTTGACCAATTTTGATGAAATGTTGGCTATCACATCTTTGGCATATACATACATCAAATACCCAGTTTGATCAAAATCGTTTAAACCGTTTTTGAGTAAATATAAGAAACACGTAAAAATGATACAAAATTTATTAAGTAAAGTCCCCCCTCCGGTTGATCAATTTTGATGAAATTTTTACAGTCGTATCTCGGGCATATACATACATCAAATACCCTGTTTGATCAAAATCGCTTAAACCGTTTTTGAGTAAATAAAAGAAACACGTGAAAATTATACAAAATTTATTAAGCAAAGTCCCCCCTCCGGTTGATCAATTTTGATGAAATTTTTACAGTCATATCATGGGCATATAAATAGATCAAATACTCAGTTTAAGCAAAATCGTTAGAGCCGTTTTTGAGAAAATCGGAAAAAACTTAAAAAGTTATTAAATAAAGTACCCCCTTCCTTTGAGCAATTTTGATGAAATTTTCGCTGTCACATCGCGGGCATATACATACACTAAATACCCAATATCTGGTTCGCACGGTTTATAGTTTTCGAGCTAGTCTGTTCACACACACACACAGACCATTTTGCGGGACTTGGTTAATTGGACTCAGGGGACCCCAAAACGTGTATTTCCGTTTAAAACCGGAAGTCGAAATTTTTTACGATCGCAATACTTCCACTTACTATACATATATTTCATATATAGATAAGTGAAAGTAAAAAAATGTGAACGACAACATGGATAAATTTATTTCAAATTATTTAGCCATAAAGTTATAATAAGACAAAGTGTCATATTTTAAGATGGTTTATTTCCTTACTTACCATATTTACTACCCCTAAAACTTTTTTATTTTTAATACTCTGAAATTAATCTGTGGAAATGCTTGTAAAAAAATCTGGTGCGATGCGCGCAACACACAACTTTCACTTACCAACTTACTTACATTAGAAATCGGCATGTTTTTTAATTGCCATTTTTATAAATAGTATAAAAAAGATGACTTGATTTTGATTAAAAATGATTAATTTAAGCAAAATCATTAAAACCGTTTTTGAGATATTCCAAAAAAATGTAAAAATAGGAAAAAAAAATCTGGTGCGTGCGCGCAACACACAACTTTCACTTACCAACTTACTTAGATTAGAACTTAATGCGTTTTGTTAATTGCCACTTCTCAAATGAACAGAACATCTATAGGTAATAATAACGCATTGGTTTGTCATTAAAGGCGTACGGCGGATGCGTGAGCTCAAGGTGTTTTATGAGTTGACGGATTATTTTTCTTTTTTTCTCCTGTATATGTTTACTTGATTTTCTTCATATATCATATTTAGCCATTCCTTATTTTTAGGTGTGATGACAGACAGTTAATTTCTCAATATAAACTAAAACAAAGGTACTTTATAGGAAAACAAAAAAGGCCCCTTTCCCATTTAAGCCCTCTCAGAACATTTTAATAATGATAAAGCTTACCTGGTAATAAATAACAACTAATTTTCATTAAACATAAGGAATTTGATAAAAATCGTTAAAGCCGTTTTTGAGATCATCGATCAAAAAGGTAAAAATTGAAAAAAAAATTATGAAATAAAGTGCCCCCTCCGTTTGACCAATTTTGATGAATGTTGACTATCACATCTTTGGCATATAAATACATCAAATGCCAAGTTTGATCAAAATCGTTAAAACCGTTTTTGAGTAAATAAAAAAAACACGTGAAAATGATACAAAATTTATTAAGTAAAGTCCCCCCTCCGGTTGATCAATTTTGATGAAATTTTTACAGTCATATCTCTGGCATATAAATACATCAAATACCAAGTTTGATCAAAATCGTTAAAACCGTTTTTGAGTAAATAAAAAAAACACGTGAAAATGGTACAAAATTTATTAAGTAAAATCCCCCCTCCGGTTAATCAATTTTGATGAAATTTTTACAGTCATATCTGGGGCATATAAATAGATCAAATACTAAGTTTAATCAAAATCGTTAGAGCCGTTTTTGAGAAAATCGAAAAAAACTTAAAAAGTTATTAAATAAAGTACCCCCTCCCTTTGAGCAAATTTGATGAAATTTTTGCTGTCACATCGCGGGCATATACATACTCTAAATACCTAATTTCAGGTTCGCACGGTTTATAGTTTTTGAGCTAGTCTGTTCACACACACACACACACACAGACACACACACACACACACAGACCATTTCGCGGGACTTGGTCATTTGGACTCAGGGGACCCCAAAACGTGTATTTCCGTTGAAAACCGGAAGTCGAAAATTTTCACGATCGCAATACTTCCACTTACTATATATTTCATATATAGGTAAGTGAAAGTAAAAAGTTCTGAAATAAAGAGCCCCCTGCATTTGACCAATTTTGATGAAATGTTGTCTGTCACATTGTGAGCATATACATACACCAAATATCCAGTCTGATAAAAATCATTACAGCCGCTGTTGAGTAAATAAAAAAAACACGTGAACATAAGAAAAAGTTTATTAAATGAAGTACCCCCTCCGTTTCACCAATATTGATGAAATTTCGGCTGTCGCATCGCGGGCATAAACATACATTAAATACCCAGTTTCATCAAAATCATCATAGCCATTTTTGAGGAAATAAAAAAAAAACGTAAACATTAGATAAAATTCTTTAAGTAAAGTCCCCCCTCCGGTTGATCAATTTTGATGAAATTTTTACAGTCGTATCTCGGGCATATACATACATCATATACCCAGTTTGATCAAAATCGTTAAAGCCGTTTTTGAGTAAATAAAAAAAACACGTGAAAATGATACAAAATTTATTAAGTAAAGTCCCCCCTCCGGTTAATCAATTTTGATGAAATTTTTACAGTCATATCTCGGGCATATAAATAGATCAAATATTCAGTTTAATCAAAATCGTTAGAGCCGTTTTTGAGAAAATCGAAAAAAACTTAAAAAGTTATTAAATAAAGTACCCCCTCCCTTTGAGCAATTTTGATGAAATTTTTGCTGTCACATTGCGGGCATATACCTACACTAAATACCCAATTTCAGGTTCCCACGGTTTATAGTTTTTGAGCTAGTCTGTTCACACACACACACACACAGACACACACACACACACACACACACACACACACAGACCATTTCGCGGGACTTGGTTATTTCGACTCAGGGGGTCCCAAAACGTGTATTTCCGTTGAAAACCGGAAGTCGAAGTTTTTCACGATCGCAATACTTCCACTTACTATATATTTCATATATAGGTAAGTGAAAGTAAAAAGAAGTTTCAGCATTACAGTGAATCGTAGCTACTGAGATAATTCAGAAAAACCCAGAGCTGAGCAAACGACAATATGGATAAGAATTTATTCATATTTTTATATTTATTTGAGTAAGAATAAATATAAAAACCCCCATTTTACCCAAACCCCCATTTTACCAAAACCACAGTTTACCCATACCACATTTTTACTTTCACTTACCTATATATGAAATATATAGTAAGTGGAAGTATTGCGATCGTGAAAAATTTGACTTCCGGTGTTCAACGGAAATACACGTTTTGGGGTCTCCTGAGTTCAAATGACCAAGTCCCGCGAAATGGTCTGTGTGTGTGTGTGTGTGTGTGAGTGTGTGTTTGTGTGTGTGTGTGTGTGTGTGTGTGTGTGTGTGAACAGACTATCTCAAAAACTATAGGCCGTACAAAACTGAAATTGGGTATTTAGTGTATTTATATGCCCGTGATGTGACAGCACAAATTTCATCAAAATTGCTCAAAGGGAGGGGGTACTTTATTTAATAACTTTTTAAGTTTTTTTCGATTTTCTCAAAAACGGCTCTAACGATTTTGATTAAACTGAGTATTTGATCTATTTATACGCCCGAAATATGATTGTATAAATTTCATCAAAATTGATCAACCGGAGGGGGGACTTTACTTGATAAATTTTGTATCATTTTCACGTGATTTTTTTATTTACTCAAAAAAGGCTTTAACGATTTTGATCAAACTGGGTATTTGATTTATGTATATCCCAAAGATGTGATAGCCAATATTTCATCAAAATTGGTTAAACGGAGGGGGGCACTTTATTTCATAGCTTTTTAACCAATTTTTACCTTTTTTTCGATTATCTCAAAAACGGCTTTAACGATTTTCATCAAATCCGTGGTGTTTAATGAAAATTAGTTGTCCTTTAATATCAGGTAAGCTTTAGCATTATTAAAATGTTCTGAGGGGGCTTAAATGGGGAAGGGACCTTTTTTGTTTTCCTATAAAGTACCTTTGTTTTTGTTTATATGGAGAAATTAACTGTCTCTCGTTTTGCCTAAAAATAAGAAATGGCTAAATATGAGATATGATAAAAATCAAGGAAACATATAGAGGAGAAAAAAAGAAAAATATTCAGTCAACTCATAAAACTCGTTGAGCGCAAGCGGAGTACGCCTTTAATGACAGACCATTGTTCATAATTAAAGCCGTTCTGTTCATTTGAGAAGTGGCAATTAACAAAACGCATTAATTTCTAATCTAAGTAAGTTTGTAAGTGAAATTTGTGTGTTTCGCGCACGCACCAGATTTTTTTTTAATGCGAATACAAATAAATTCGTATTTGCATGTGTGAATAAATATGAATCCTATGAATGAATGAATATGAATCCTATATTATTAATAATTTTTTCTGTAAACACAGATATATTCAAATTAAAAATTGTAAATATTCACAACAAAATATGTGATTGCGAATTTGTTCACAAATAAAATTGTAAATACGAAAAAATGAGTTGTGGATTTTTTTTCTTTATTATTTTAAGGTTTGTCCATCAGTGTACATTATTGGGTTAACCTTTTTTATAGAAATCGACAAAAAGGTATCGATTTTGAGGTCGATTATTAGGTTATTTGGTATACCGATTATGAAAACAATATCGACTTTAAGATGACTTGCTTAGGTATCGATTTATTACAACTTGTCTGATATAAATTATATTGGGGTTAGCTATTATCAGATATCGCTTATCCGATACAAAAAATATTACCTGATAACGATATTGAGGTTGATTATTAGTTTATTGTGGATACTGACCATGAAAAATATAGATTTGAAGGTTACTCGCTCAGGTATCGATTTATTAAACCGATAAAAATGATTGGAAGAAAATTAAATATCCATTAGTAGTGTATGCTTTCGGTATAATCTTCAACATTTTTTATTATCAGTATTATTTATCTTATTTTTTCACAAATGCTTAGATTCTATACATAAATACAGTTGCAGTACATGAAGATACAATCAATTAAATTGTGAAAATGATAAAGAAAATTTTTACTTTCACTTACCTATATATGAAATATATAGTAAGTGGAAGTATTGCGATCGTGAAAATTTTCGACTTCCGGTTTTCAACGGAAATACACGTTTTGGGACCCCCTGAGTCGAAATAACCAAGTCCCGCGAAATGGTCTGTGTGTGTGTGTGTGTGTGTGTGTGTATGTGAACAGACTAGCTCAAAAACTATAAACCGTGGGAACCTGAAATTGGGTATTTAGTGTAGGTATATGCCCGCGATGTGACAGCAAAAATTTCATCAAAATTGCTCAACGGGAGGGGGTACTTTATTTAATAACTTTTTAAGTTTTTATCGATTTTCTCAAAAACGGCTCTAACGATTTTGATTAAACTGAGTATTTGATCTATTTATATGCCCCAAATATGACTGTAAAAATTTCATCAAAATTGATTAACCGGAGGGGGGACTTTACTTAATAAATTTTGTATTATTTTCACGTGTTTTTTTTATTTACTCAAAAACGGTTTTAACGATTTTGATCAAACTTGGTATTTGATGTATTTATATGCCCGAGATATGACTGTAAAAATTTCATCAAAATTGATCTACGGGAGGGGGGACTTTACTTAATAAATTTTGTATCATTTTCACGGTTTTTTTTTTATTTACTCAAAAACGGCTTTAACGATTAACAAAAATAAGATATGAATGTAGAAAAATGTGTGACTTTAGGAAATGATAATTAGCAAAACACGTCAATTTCTAATCTAAGTAAGTTGGTAAGTGAAAGTTGTGTGTTGCGCGCACGCACCAGATTTTTTTTTAAAAAGTTTGAAAATTAGACCGTAATCACAACAGACGTATTCTAAATATAAACAGTTTTCTCAAAAATGTAAAAAAATATGAACAAAAGGGTTGAAAACAGGAGTCACCCCGCCTGTAGACTTGGCGATAGTTAAGTTTCCTGAATATCATTATTGGGAGAACATCATGGTAGTTGTGCTAGATCTGTGAGAACACAAAAAATAGGTGGTTCCGATGGTATTGCTAGGTAATGACCACCGCCGCATAAGAGATATTTCTGGGGCATTGAGCAAAACAGCAGGGAGGCAGTTTTATGATGGAGGGCCGGTTTCCGAACCGTTTACCATCAGCCTATTAGCCATTGTCTCCGCATCCCCACATTATTATAGTGGTCGGTATGAGTATATGTTGTGCTGATCTCCGAAGTTTTGTCCCACCAGGAATTTTATACCAGGAATTATAAGATGTCTATAGGAAATCATGTGGTTCCGTCGATGGCTTGGTATAAGTGTGCATGGAATGCCGATACGGTGGATGTTGAAATGCTTTAATTTGAGCTTACTGACATAACGAACATTATAATGCTGAGAAATATTGTTAACCTTCTTTATAATGTCCATAGTCAGAATATTCCATTAATATCTTTTCGTTAAAAATATCCCACCTTACAAACCTCTTAATATTATAACGATGTACTTGTATGTTTACCTCTATAAACAATAGTTGAAATAAATTTGATAAAATATAGTCATTCATTCTATGCTCATTATGTTATTAAATACAATTATTAATTAATTATTAAAACACAAAGCGAAAATTAAATTAAGAAAATAGTTCTCTCATGCCATATGAGTAAATAGTTAAGAGAAATAAGATTAAATAGATATCAAAATCTATTTTAGGAGATTCAACGAATTCATATGGACCCAATAGTGATTAGATAAATAGATATAAAACGTAATCTTAATGTTTTCTGTAAAACCACTGAAACATAACAGGTTTCTCAATAAAACAACTTAAAGAACAATATCTCATTTATATGAAACAATGTTTTTATTAGATAGAGCTAGGTGATATGATTTTATGATGTATGACACATAATTTTAACTAGGAAAACTTTAGCATACATCTACATTTTGTAAACACAATGTTACATCACCTAGTGAATTAAAAGACTAAAATTCGAAATTTATTTGAAAAAAAAAAATCCAATCACTGAATAAACTAAAATCAATAAAAATAAAACAACTTGGATAAAGAGAATAACTTTGTATGTATGCATCTATTGGCGAAAAAGTCTCCTCTTAAGTCGACTCTAATATGCTTACAAGTTTGTCCTTACGTTTTATGTTAATTGATTACAAACAACATTTAGGGGAAGATCCGCTAGCTTATTTTCGAGGTTGCACGGTTAAGACAATAAAAAAAAAACTTGTGATTTTACTAATCTAATTATTTTATTTTATAATTTTATTTATTTAGTACATAAATTAAACATTCAATATTGTTTTTTCACTTTTAGCAGAAAATAAAAATATTGCATTTTCTATAATTTAGTCAGTTATGTGAAAATTGAATTATCACCTATAGTTTTAAATTATATCAAGTTTTTCATGTTTGGTAGAGTTGAAAAATATTAAATTTTAAAATAGGTTGAATGGTTGTCAGGATTTTCAATTAAAACTTTTTTATTTTTAAAAGCCAACGTTTCGATCTAACTTATGGATCTTCATCAGGAATAAAAGAAAACAAATATGATTATCTATGCTAGAAAATGACAATTAAATGAATACTTTACAAAACATCATATAAAAGATGGTAAGCATTGTTGAAATCGTGACAGTCATTCAACCTATCGTAAAGAATTACAGTTGACTATCTCTCACCTCTAAAATTAAATTTTAAAATTAACCCAGAAAAAGTTTCATGAATCATTAAAAAAAAACCTTGAAATACTTTGACCGAGGAATAGTCTTCGACTCATATGATTCAAAAATTAAAATACCTGTACTCACTTTATAGCGGTAGCTGTCGATGATCCGCATAGCAGCCTCAGCTGAGTAATCAAGTAATCATCCATAATATTTGTATTATAAATTGGTATAAATTTGCATTCATAAATGAATGAATAAATACGACTTGTAGCCAGAAAGAAAAAATATATATACTTTTTTATTTTCTTTTGGCGATATTAATACTAGTTTTGAATATAGAGCACGACAGAATTGTTTAGTTCCCTTGTATTTAAATTTTTGAATTATTTAGCTAATGAAATCATGTACCTTAACTTATACACACTTTTACAAAATTCCCAGTATTTATTTACATTTCAAATCATCGTTAAATTTATGTCATTGTCATAATTTCCATAAAAGCGTTGAATAAACAGGATTATTACTGGCCCTTATTACATCTGCAATGCACAGATATTGTCCTGCTGGAAATTATGCTCACCATAGATGAGAGATTGTTTAATCGAAATCAACATTAATATTAAAGCTCTTTGTTTTACAACCTCCAGCTAGTTCCATATACTTATATGGACCTAATTTACCTTGGTCATATACCTAGATCTACCTAATTTATTTAGGATTAGTTTCTATTGAATTCGAGCGCTTATTCGTCTTTGTTTTTATGACTGCAGTTATTTTAATGGTTTATGTAGAATATAGAATATAGAAAATAAAAATTGATCCATCTACTTTACATCAAGAAAGAATTTTGAAAGAATAGGCCAACTAAAAATATTACATTGTAGGTAGACAAACCTTTGTTATTATCACCCTTTATTCGATCAGTCCAACATACCGATGGCCTAGATGATAACAACCTCACTCAAAAAATGCGAACTTTACAGGAGAAACGAATAACTTACTAGGTATTTAAAATTAATGAATCTTTCTCAAAAGTCAATTCCAAAATTTGTAACTGTATTGCTGTATATTTTATTGGAAGTTTTGTGAGTTAAGCTACTTATCCATCTAATGATGTAAAAGAATTTATGTCAGTCCAAAATAAAAATTAATAATTTTCTGTTGATGGGGAAAACCCTATCCGAAACGTTAGCTTATTCAACTACGTTACATTACATTTTTATAAGTAGTTAGTTTTTTCAACCCTACAGGATAAATGTTCTACATTTCTCTACAAAATCTAATATGATATTTCAATATTTATATATTTCAAATATAGACATCAGATGTTTGTAATTAATTCCCTAATGTCAATGAAATTTTTCTTTATATGTGAGGAGGGGATTTAGGTAATCAATGTTTTAAATATTTATAAAACATAAATAATAAATGTTTCAAACCTCAAAAAAACCCTCAGTTACAAGATTGAAACGGTTACCAAAGTCAAATGTTGAATGTAATTTTCGGCGAAGCTGGAGAAGTTCCTTTTCTGTTTATTTCTTGTCCACTTGTAACTGGTGAGCAAAAAATATATGTTTCTATAGAGTGTAGATCCCAAAAGCATGTTACGATTTCGACACTTCTTCGAAAAATAGCTAGAGTTGATATAAAAAGAAAAAGAAAGAAAGGCTCTGTTAATTAATTACATTAAATTTTATATAAATTAAAGAATAACTAAAAAATCATCTTTTGGTAAATTTTATAATTTATAATGGAAAATTAAAAGCTGTATTATAAATTCAGTTATATGTACGGAATTTGAGTATCGCATGTGCATGTTGGTAACTACTTATCAAGTAGTCTTCATCAACTAGTCAAGTAGATATCTGACAGTGGACCTAATCATGTTTAATTAATGAAATCACTACTATTGCAACAAATGGCGAACAAAGATATTAATTTGGCTGGATGTTTTAGGATTTGTCAAAGTTACCTTCTAAAGCTTTTTTTTGATAATTAAAAGATATAGAAAGATTTTTTTTATAGCTTTATTAAGCATTCATTGTGGGTCTAATGTTATACATATATATATATATATATATATATATATATATATATATATATATATATATATATATATAAATCTCGTGTCCCAATGTTTGTCGGACGTAAAATCAGAAACTACTTAACCGATTTTGATGAACCGAATTTGGCTCATTGTGTGTAGTTTTGTCCAACTTTTATCTCGATTATTCGACTAAATATTCCTTTTTTTTTTTGCAAATTAAATGTTTTTTATACTACAATTGAGTGTGATTATTTGTAAGTTCTATAAATTTCCTACAGATAGCGTTGTAAGTTTATTTATCGACACAACACTTCATTCTCTTTCGATATTTAGGGTGAGTAAGCATCTAGTAGCCAAATCTATGTTTTCTGGTTTGGACTAGAAAAATCCGTGGCAAATTAAGTGTCGCCTTTTCACGTGTGGAGAAAACATCGAATATATTTGTTTTAGCCAAAGGCAGGTTAACCAAAATCATTGTGCACCTATTAGTATAACCCCCTGATACGATATCTCATTATCATCATGTGTTATATTCAGAATTTAATTAATATGTATTCTGGCAAAAGATTAATTTGGTACATTGTAGCTAACTTTCTGTTTTTATTGTACTAAACCTGTTCCAATTATATTCTTTATTAGTTCCTTTTACATGTATCATTAATTGACACATTATAGTCAAATATAAGATGTAAACAATAAAAACTTTAACCCCTCTAAAGTCTTAACCAAACAATTTTAAATTTGGCGTAAAGTTCTATTTTAAATCCCGTTGGTTTTTAGATTAGCTGAAACGTTTTAACTTTTATTAGTGCATTTTGATTTGACTGTATTAAAAAAATAGGATATAATTAATTCAACGCATTATAGCTATAAAGCCACAGCAACGCATGGCAGGGTCTGCTCGTCTTATATATATATATATATATATATATATATATATATATATATATATAAATCTCATGTCACAATGTTTGTCGGAGTTAAATCAGAAACTACTGAACCGATCTTTATAAAACTTGGCTCATTGTTTGTAGTTTTGTCCAACTTAAAAGATAGTATAGTTTTTATCTCAATTATTGACGTCAATATTTCTTTTATGGCGCATTAAATGCTTATTATATTACAATTGAGTGTGAGTTATATTACAATTGAGTGTGAGTTCTATAAATTTCCAACAGATAGTGGTGTAAGTTTATTTATTGACACAACACTTCATTTTCTTCCGATATTGAGGGTGAGTAAGCATCGAGTAGCCAAATCTATTTTTCCTGGCTTGGACTAGGAAAATCCGTGTTATTTCCTTGATATAAATATCAAAATAACATGTTTTATATTCTGAATTTAACTAATATGTATTATGGCAAAAGATTAAATTGGTACATTTTTTCTAACTGTCTACTGTGATTGTACTAAACCCTATTCCAATTATATTCTTTATTAATTCCTTTTACATTTGTGGTATTTATATTTCATGTCGGATTTGTTGAAATATTCCAGTAAGTGCTAAATGAATGGATCATTAATACTTACTTTAGTCAAAAATGAGATGTAAAAAATAAAAACTTTAACCCTTCTAAATTCTTTACCAAACAATTTTAAATTTGACGTAAAGTCCTATTTTAAATCCCGTTGGTTTTCAGATTGGCTGAAACGTTTTAACTTTTATTAGTGCATTTTGATTTGACTGTATTAAAAAAGGATAGGATATAATTAATTCAACACATTGTAGCTACTGAGCCATAGTAATGTGTGGCCTGTTCGTAAGTAAATAAAATTGACTTTTTGTTTCAAAAATTAAAAACTGCAACTGTTATAAGGTACTTTGATTGTTTTAGTACAAATAATGAGCTGTCACCTTTGAGTTTTGTTCGAGATTGGTAGACCAATAAAGGAGAGGTGCGCTAGGGGAAAAGGAGCAGGTGAGGCATGTTATTATCGGTAGCAGCTAACACATCCCCTTTTATTGTTGCAAAGGCCGCATAAAGCTGCCACATAAACTGGAGTCAACTGCTGGCCACTCAGCAACTGCCCTCCCAAACTGCCCAGCCTGAGTGCATATTTTATTTATTCCATTACACACTGAATGGTGCATTCCCTATATCAATATTACAATTCATATATGGCATTTAATGTAATTAATTCATGATCTAATGGGTAAAAAATCTGGTGCGTGCGCGCAACACAACTTTCACTTACCAACTTAG